>JAKCPI010002825.1:0-39359 GCA_023213315.1 Euborellia annulipes
GATTTAGCTAAAAAAAATTAAAAAAACATTTTTTTCAATTTTTCAACCCCTAATCCAATCTTTTTTTTTTTTAACACTTACACTTTTTTCTCATTTAAAATTAGGCCATTTAAGACTTTAAACGATACTCGAATATATCTATTGGGGTCCAGGCATTTTTATTTAAGCCATTTGGTATCCAAATGGCCCAGAATCTTCTAAATATTATTATTTGATTTATAAAACTAGCTAGCAATCATTTAGAAAATTGATCTTGGCCAATATTCGCGCCTCCCCTTAGACTAGTCCGCGCCTCCCTAGAGAGTTTGGAAAACGCTGGTTTAGAAAAAGTGGCTTGATATTTTTTTTTTTTTTTTAATTCGCCCATATTTATTTAAACTTAATTGCTCGATTCTCAAATAGATTCATTTCTAAATGCTTTTTTTTCTTAAATATTTGGTTAAATAAATCTTTAAATGAATATTTTTTCCTTTAGTTTGAAACTCATTTTATTCCTTTTCATACGATTCCAACTGAAACATGTTCGAAAAATATTTTCCCTTTTTTTTTTTTATTCTATTTTTGAGAGAGAAAGAATTGAATATACAAGTGCAGAGATAAAAGAGCCAAAGCAGGTTGCCCCGATTTCGTTAAAAGCTGAGAGCGTCACATCTATTGACACCTGTTCTCCAATTTCTGCATTTACAATGCATTCCGAACAAAGGGTGTCTTGATATCACTTTACTTTTTTTTTTTACTATCTCTTCCATATGCTACTGTATATTCTTTTGAAAATAAAATTTTTCTATTCATAAAAAAAATCTGGTGTGACTGGCGCACAGCACACAACTTTCTCTTACCTTCGGTAATCGAAAGTTGTGTACTGTGCTTGTCACACCAGATTTTTTGTGTCGACATATATTTAGTTCCCGACAGTACGGAACATTTGAATTCAGATGTAAAATTTATAAGTATGGGAAAATATTTATATTTTGTTACCATGGCAACCATTTCTCCTATCTTCCCTATGAAATACAAGAGTAAAGTGGTCTTCAGAAAATTTCAATCGCAAAATGAGAATATACATTTTAAAGAGCATCTAAAAAAATAATTGATTTTTGAATTTAAAAAAAAATCGTTGGAGCAAATTTTGAGAAAATCGAAAAAAACTGAAAAAGTACATCAGTAAAGTACTAGTAATCTTTGGCCGATTTTGATTAAAAGCTTATTTTTCCGGTCCCGGGGGGTGTTTAAGTTAAATATAGAATTTCAACCTCGTAGCTCAATTCCTTCATGCTTAAAATTGAACACAGACACACACACACACCCACCCACCCACAGACAGACCATGTCGCGAAAACCACTTTTTTGGATTCAGGGGACCTCAAAACGTGAAGATCCATCAAAATCTCGACATCGAATTTTTGACATGAATCCAATACTTTCTCTCTATATATACCGGGTGGGCCATTAGTGCGTGGACGGAAGATTGTGGGCTTATTAAGCGACATTTTAAAATTTTCTCGATGGTGCATAATGTGGGGCCTTTAGAGCTACAACTTAAAAATATTTTTGTTCCAATTGCACCTAATATACAGGGTGGTCCATATCAAAGTTATGTTTTTTTAAATGGAACGCCCTGTATATTATTGCATATTTGGATTCTGCGGCCAATTTTAGTATGAGTTTATGTCATGCAATGTATTCTAAAACAAACCGTTTAGCCGCAAATCGGGCTTTTGTGAAAAAACTGCTGTCTGGAAAAAATTGAATATCTCGCGAACCATAAAACTTAGGGGAGTGTTCTTTTGGGATCTTACTAACCATGAAATGAACTAATGTAGGCCAGATGGGTAACCCGGAATTATTCTTGTGTTGGGAGATATGGCTATGCCAATTCGGAAAACTTCAATCATGGATAACTTCCTTATTTCAAATGGAACATGCTACTTTTTTTTATGCCATGGGACGTAGAATTTAATTATCTTTCAGATGATATAAGGTTGTCTATATCTATCTTTGGTAATTTTATTTTTATTTCAAAATATCTGATTAATTTGACTTACGAATGGAGAAAACAATTAAAATAACAATCCAAATGCAAAATAAAATGGTAATAAATGGAAAAGATATGCTAAATATTCGAAAATATATTTAAATTTCCTTTAAAATCATTTATTTAAACTTCTAGAAAAAGAAATTAGGGTTACGTTCAGGTTAAAAGGTGCGCCATCTTGTTGACAAATCATAACCCTAATTCGAGCAAGCGGGACTTCTTTGAGGAGTTTAAATAAATTTTTTTAAAGAAAATTTAAATACATTTTCGAATATTTAACAATATCTTTTCCATTTATTATTGCAATACAATTTTATTTTGCATTTGGATTGTTATTTTAATTGTTTTCTCCATTCGTAAGTCAAATTAATCAGATATTTTGAAATAAAAATAAAATTACCAAAGATAGATATAGACAACCTTATATCATCTGAAAGCGAATTAAATTTTACGTCCCATGGCATAAAAAAAAGTAGCATGTTCCATTTGAAATAAGGAAGTTATCCATGATTGAAGTTTTCCAAATTGGCATAGCCATATCTCCCAACACAAGAATAATTCCGGGTTACCCATCTGGCCTACATTAGTTCATTTCATGGTTAGTAAGATCCCAAAAGAACACTCCCCTAAGTTTTATGGTTCGCGAGATATTCAATTTTTTCCAGACAGCAGTTTTTTCACAAAAGCCCGATTTGCGGCTAAACGGTTTGTTTTAGAATACATTGCATGACATAAACTCATACTAAAATTGGCCGCAGAATCCAAATATGCAATAATATACAGGGCGTTCCATTTAAAAAACATAACTTTGATATGGACCACCCTGTATATTAGGTGCAATTGGAACAAAAATATTTTTAAGTTGTAGCTCTAAAGGCCCCACATTATGCACCATCGAGAAAATTTTAAAATGTCGCTTAATAAGCCCACAATCTTCCGTCCACGCACTAATGGCCCACCCGGTATATTACATATATACTTTTATATATTAAAAATAGAAGCCTTGCGAACGTCGACAACTGTTTATTTAATCACATGAGTTAAACACAAATAACAACATAAATAACAATATAAATATATGTAACCATACATAACACTTCGTCCCCTTCAAGCATTTTCGAACCCATACCGTTGAACGGGCTTTCTTATTCTCTCTGATCTTCTAAGTGATACTGGAGGTCCATTACAAACGGGTCCAGGTCCATTTCGTGCATGATGATCTTGTGATACATCCATTTGACCTTGACTATCTCCTTGACTCACTTTTTCATTCTCTCCATAACTCCATTGAGCCATGTCCAAATTTCCTCCACTTGCACAGGGCCTTAAATGGTCGTCATGCACAAAACGGATGTTTCCATCCAACATTTTTACCAGATAGGTAACCGGACTCTTGACGGAAGATATGGCTCCTTTATACCATTTTATCTCCTCCCCACGAACACTTCTGACATAAACTCGTTGACCAACTTTAAACTTCGAATCTCTTTGTAAAATTTTATTAAATGAATTTCCTTGGATCTCCTCAGGCTTCAATAAAGAAAGGCGTGTCCTTGGTTTCCTTTTCAAAAATAACTCGGCCGGAGATTTGCCCGTTATAGCGTTTGGAATATTTCTATAAGCGAACAATATATTATCCAGCTTATGTTGTATTCCCCTTTCGCGTCCATTATTTTTATCTTCCAATTTCAATTTTAATAATGAATTTTTTATGGTTTGCACACATCTTTCGGCCGAACCATTTGATTGCGGATGATATGGAGGTGTTCTAATATGATTTATACCATTTTGTTTACAAAATCTTTCAAATTCACTAGAAACAAATTGTGGCCCATTATCAGAAACCAAATTTTCAGGAATTCCATATGAAGCAAAGATCCCCCTCAAGAAATGTATTGTTCTTTCCGAACTCGTAGAAGACATAAGTTTAACCTCGACCCACTTAGAAAAGGCATCCACAAGAATTAAATAATCATTTCCATCCTTTGTAGCAAAATCAATATGCACTCTTTCAAAAATTCTTGAAGCCCAAGGCCAATGACATAAAACTTCTTTAGGTTTATTGTTTCTAACTGCTTGACATATTTCACACTTTTTGACTAGTTCTTCTATCTTTGAATCAATACCTTCCCACCACACTAAACTCCGGGCAAGTGACTTCATCTGTACTATTCCAGGATGTTGTTCATGTAATAAGTTCAGCACATAATTCCTAAATCGTTGAGGAACAATTAATCGTCTTCCCCATAACAAGCATCCCTTCTCAACAGAAATTTCCAATTTTTTAATAAAATACGATTTCATTCTACCATCATCATTTTTTTCTGGCCAACCATGGATAACATATTGCATAACCTTTGACAACAACTCATCTCTTTTAATTTCTTCTGCTATCTCACTAGCATCAATAGGCAAATCCTCTTTTGGAGAAAAATAATTTATATCAAAAGGCGATTCTTCTTCAGAAACAGATAAAGGTAATCTAGACAAAGCATCCACATTTGCAATTTCTTTACCAGGCTTATATTTAATATTGAATTTTAAAGAAGATAAAATTAAAGCCCATCTTTGTAGTCTTGCAGCGGCTAAAGTAGGAATTGTAGTTTTAGGGCCAAAAATAGTAACCAATGGTTTATGATCCGTGAATAATGTAAATTCTCTTCCATAAAGATATAACCAAAATTTCTTAACCCCAAAAATAATTGCTAAAGCTTCCTTTTCTAAATGCGCATATCCCCTTTCCGTTTTATTCATGCTTCTTGAAGCAAAATATACCGGCCTCTCCTCACCATCCTCCATTACATGTGAAAGTATTGCTCCCACACCGTATGAAGAAGCATCACAAGCTAAAATCAATGGCTTATTAGGATCAAAATAAGTTAAAAATTGATAATTGACCAACATTTCTTTGCATTTTTCAAAACTTAATTGACAGTCCTTAGTCCAATTCCATTTCATACCACTCTTAAGCAATTCATGTAATGGATTTAAAATTGTTGAGAGATCAGGTAAAAATTTTCCATAAAAATTAATCAAACCCAAAAAAGATCTCAAAGTTGAAATGTCTTTAGGAACGGGAGCATCCCTAACAGCCTGAATTCCTTCCTCAGTGGGGTGAATTCCTTTACCATCCAATCTATGTCCTAAATAAGTTAAAGTTTCCATAAAAAACTTACATTTCTCTTTTCTCACTTTGATTCCTGCTTCCTTTAGACGATTTAACACGAGATAAACTCTGCTTTTACACTCTTCTAAATCCACACCAGAAATTAATATATCATCTAAATAACATGCAACGCCCTTAATGCCAAATAACACCTTATCCATGGTGGCCTGAAAAATCGCTGGTGCGCTTGTAATACCAAATGGCATTCTTTTGTATTGAAATAGACCCAAATGGGTATTAATAGTCAATAATTTTTGAGAATCATCAGATAGTTCCATTTGTTGATAAGCATTACATAAATCTAAAACTGTGAAAACTTTACCATGAGATAATGAAGCCAAAATATCGTTAATATTTGGCAAAGGGTAATGTTCCGCCGTTAAAACTGGATTAACGGTTACTTTGTAGTCACCGCAAATGCGAATCTTTTTCCCTCCATCTTTTTCTACCACAACAATCGGCGAAGCCCATTCACTTGTTTTCACAGGTTTAAGAATCCCTTCAGACACAAGCCTTTTAATATCATCCTCCACTTTTCCTCTAAGAGCATACGGAACAGGACGGGCTTTATAAAATATAGGGGACACAGCATCTTTTAAAACAATGTTTACTTTCCCAGTTTTAATCGTTCCCAATTTTGCATTAAATACAACTTTAAATTTCTGTTCAATTTCATTTAATAAATCCATTCGCTTTTTAAAATCAATCAAATCTTTTTCAACAGTTATTTTATTAATAATTTCTAATTTTATTCCTATTTCATTTAACCAATTACGACCCAACAGCATTGGCAATCTTGATGAATTTAAAGAGCTACGTACTATATATAGAGGTAACTCTTTCTTAAAATCCTTATATTCAACAGGAATAAAAATTTTCCCAATTAAAGTTATTTTATCAGCAAAAGAAATCAATCTTTCCTTTGAACGAATCAATTCATACATATAAAATGTTTTTTTATAGTGATCCTCAGCAATAACAGAAACTGAGGCTCCTGTATCAATATCCATAACAACTTGACGATCCCCTAATTTAATGTTAACTTTGAATGGATTTATTTTACCATTTTCAAAAGAAAACAAAGACAAAAAATTCTCTCTCTTGTCCTTGACCTCCTCCTCATCAACATCATCATCATTATGGTAAGAAATAGACTTAGTTCCTTTTTGTTTATTCCCAGATTTGGTACATACCTTGATCAAATGGCCTTTTTCACCACATCTCCTGCATGAAAAATCCAAATATTTACATTTCCCACTATGCATCTTCCCACAGCAACGACAATTCATTCTTTCTCCTCTTCCTTTGTTCTCATTCCTTCTTTGCCAATTAATCTCATTATCTTCCTCTAAACAACTCTTGGAATGGATCTGTAGCATTTGTTTACCTATAACTTCAAAATTTTGTGCAATTCTTATACACTCATTAAAATCCAATTCTTTTGAATCCGACAAGATCCTTTGTTGAACAGATTCGTTTTTTAAACCACAAACGAATCTGTCCCTTAAGGCATCTCCCAAAAAAGTTCCAAATTCACAAGTAGAAGCTAATCGTTTTAATTCAATAGCATATTCAGACACTGATTCATTTTGATTTTGGCACCTTTTATTAAAATAAAAACGCTCTAAAATTTTCAATTTCTTTGGAGCAAAATAATCCTTTAAAATTTTTTCCAGAATTTCGAAACTCTGATTAACCGGATCATTTGGCATACATAAATTCGATAAAATTTGAAAGGTTTTTGCTCCCATCAAAATACAAAAAAGAGGAACTTTCCTATCCTCAGGAATCCCATTTGCTTGGAAATATAACTTGAAACGACTCAAATAAATTAAAAAAGATTCATTGTTTTCATTAAATTCATTAATCTTACCATATGAAGTTGATGAGGCAACAATTGGAGGTAAGGAAATCACATTTTGCACATCATTAGAATTTGAATCAGGCATCCTCGTCGCCAATTTTATATATTAAAAATAGAAGCCTTGCGAACGTCGACAACTGTTTATTTAATCACATGAGTTAAACACAAATAACAACATAAATAACAATATAAATATATGTAACCATACATAACATATACATAGGTAAGAGAAAGTAAAAATTGGCTTGAGAGCTCGTCTTTTGATATTTATAATATTTTAATTAGTTTTCTTGTTTTATTTAGAATTTCTACTTGTGTTATATAGCAAAAGATTGAATGGATGGTAGATGATTTTATTTATTTCATTTAATGGAATTCTCTGGGGAAAGATTGCTTGCTTTTAAGGACAGAAGGATTATGATGAATGAGGCTTCTTTTCCTTATTTATGAATCTGCTCCTTTTCACTAGAAGTCAACGATCCTTCAATAAAGCTGGGTCATTATTTTTTTCTTTTGTTTCGTGAACAAAATCAGAAAACCCTCTTTCTAATTAAAAGTTATTTTATGATTTATCAATTTAATATCATTGCTATGTAAAACATCTCTATTGAATAACAGGACGGTGGTTAAGGTGCCGTTAAAAGCCGTTAGAAGAGGATTCACTACCGAGTTACTCTAGGCGGCAAGAGATGGCGTTAGTGTTTCCCATAGGAATACAAGGGATTTATTTCATTTCATTTGAAAGATTCCAGCTAATTAATTAAGCGTAAAAAATTAATTATTTTTTAACACAATGATTACTAATTTAATTATCTATAAGATATAGAGCGAATTTTTTAAAAATATCTTTTCTTTAATGCGATTAATCTAAAAAAAAAAATGTATTTTTTCGAAAATCAAAAAAAGGGCTTCTATAAGTTGTAGATATTTTAAATAGCTTTACTTTAAAAAAGATTTGAGGTCGTTGGCTTCAAAATTGTGGCCGCTGGAATCTCCCAAAATTAGCACCCCGAGAAGCGCACCTTAAGAAAAAAAAACTTGTCTTTGTCGCGATGATGGTGTAAAAGAAATTTATAATAAAATTTTTTCTCTAATAAAATATTTACCGAATTGGCAAATGGTCTATTCACTTACTAATCTCAATTCTTGATTAATTGTAGATTTGCAACTAGAGCTTTAATTAAAATTAATCTTGGTCGTTTGATCTCACCATAGAATCCATTAAAACGTTTCAGAGTAATTTATTGAAAATTGATCTTCCTATATTTTAATTGCAGTTGATTCATCCTTTGTTCATCCCTTCTATTCAAACTCACCTCTGCTTAATATTGTTTATTAATTAATATTTTCAATATTTTATAATTACTTTTAAAGCCACAACTTAATAAAAATTTTGAAATTTTTTTATTATAGGTCTATTAGGAACAATTTTAATATAAACTCAAAGAATCCGATAAACAATAATTCATAAATAAAAATACGGACTTTTAGGTTTCATCACAGTATCCTTAAATTGTTAGATCCTATGACCAACAGATAATATAATAATAAAAAAACTTGTTAGATGAAAAAAAAAAATAGAAAGTATTATTAAATAAAAATATAGGGTAAGAGAAAGTAAAAATATCCGATATTTTAAGAAAAATTTGGCAAAATCAGTCAAAGAGGTTTTTAAGTATTACTTAAGAAGTTTAAGAGGAAGGGGTGTACTTGCTTATTTTTGCTGACAAGTGACAGGGGGTGGGTTAAGAATTTTTAAACGACAAAAAGACCTTTGTTCCCTTAGAAAAAATAGAAGTCCGAAAGAAAAAAAAAAAATTAAATGCCTTCATAAGGGATTTATAGAACAACATTCGAGAAATTTATAAAACAAATTTTCTTCATTTATAACTTTCTTCTCTATAATAGTTACAATGTAATTATAAATATAGACTATATTTTAGTTAATTAGTAACCTCTTTTAGAAAATAATAATAAAAAAAAACAGATGTACCTAATCAGATAAATTAATTTAAAAACACAAGGTTATATGTTTAAATATAAAATTTATTATTTCAATTTTTCTTTTTTTTTTTAATTTGTCGATGTAGATATGAAATGTTAATACTAATAAATAATATATTGAAACATATAACCTTGTGTTTTTAATTTAATTTACCGGATTAAATAATAATGTTTGAATTTGTACCAACGGTAAGCAGTTTAAATTTAATACCGTGTATCATTTATTTTAATCTTCGGTTAAGCATTCTTAACAAGTTTATGTAACTAATCTCCTAATTTACTGAGATATAGGAGATAGCTAATCGACGTTAAACTCAGGGTTGGTTGACCAGTCAAAAAAAATATGAATCGAAATTTTTGAGAAGTAACCAGCTGTAAAAATAAACTAAGAGATTAAAAAGGATTCCCTTGGAAATGGAAAAGAAATTAAAGAAAATCCTTATTAAAAAAAAAAAAAAAAATGACGACTTATAAAATTAATATAAAAATTGAAAATTGGAAAGTGGATTAAGGTTTTGATATCGAAAGTGGGAGAGCCTATAGGGATTACCGTTACAGAGATCTTTTTAAATAGAAATTGGGGGTTTTATAATCATTTTAATCTAGTATATAGGCTAAATGTTTTTTTTTTTATTATTATTCTTATTATTGACTTATATTTTATAAAGATAAATAAATTTTTGTTTTAGTTGGGCACACTTGAAGCAATGGCGGTCCTAGCCTTACATTTTGGGGGGTCACTGTTTTTTTTTTTTTATAGTATAAATAAATGGGCCTGGACCCCAATAAATATATATTAATCAAATATGAGTATCGTTTAAGTCTTAAATGGCCTAAGTTGCCGAAAAGATTGTGTGAATGGGAGAGTGAGTGGGAAAAAAGTGTGTGTTAAAAAAAAAGAAAGATTTGGGGGGGGGGGTCACGACCCCCTGACCCCCCTCTGGGACCGCCCTTGACTTGAAGTTATGTATGATTTTAAAAAGTTCTTTGAATCTGAATTTTAAGCATTAATCTTTCATAGGCGATTCAACTTTCTCTTACCCATATATGTGACAACAAAGCAATATCATTCGCTTAGTCAAAATTTATAATTATAACAAAAACACCTGTAATACATGTATACTTGATAATTTACTGTTTCTTCCAAACATCGACAGCACAAAAAAATTAAATAAAAGATTTTTATTAATCTCTCTTGATTGAATCCTTTCTTCTTGATTTATGATTCAACAGCTTACACTTCAACTATACATCTTCCTTTACTCATAATTTAGACGATTTTACTTTCCTCTATTTCATTCAAGAACATCTATCTATACTTATATTAAAAATTTTTTCCAAGAAGAAAAATCTGATTTTAATTAATTCTTCTTAGTCGATATAATGTCTAAGCAGGATCTATTCCAATTCTCTTTATGTGTAAATTTACGATTGAGCTAAAGCCTGATGCTATACCACCTTCATGATACATAAAGATGAATTCGATTTGCTCAGGTCGACGGGAAGTTATATCCACTGATGGGTAATTCATTTAAATCAGAATTTTTGCTTTCTCTTACCTTAATATTTATATAGAGAGAGAAAGTATTGGATTCAATGTTGAGATTTTGATGGATATATATGTTTTGAGGTCCCCTGAATCCAAAAAAGTGGTTTTGGCGACATAGTCTGTCTGTGTGTGTTCAGTTTAAAGCATGAAGGAATTAAGCTAGGAGGTTGGAATTTTATATTTAAGTTAGGCACCCACCTAGGGCGTGAAAATGAGCTTTTAATCAAAATCGGCCAAAAAATACTACAACTTTACTGATGTACTTTTTCAGTTTTTTCGATTTTCTCAAAATTCGCTCCAACGATTTTGATTAAAATCAATTATTTTTTAGAAGCTCTTTAAAATGAATATTCTCATTCTGAAATCTTCTGAAGATCACTTTACTCTTGTACTTCATAGGAAAGAGGAGAAATGGTTGCCATGTTAACAATATATAAATATTTTCCCATACTTTCAAATTTTACATCTTGAATATACATATATTGAATATATATTACATCTAATATA
This sequence comes from Euborellia annulipes, assembly GCA_023213315.1. Taxonomy (NCBI): domain Eukaryota; kingdom Metazoa; phylum Arthropoda; class Insecta; order Dermaptera; family Anisolabididae; genus Euborellia; species Euborellia annulipes. The sequence goes on from JAKCPI010002825.1 coordinate 11,126, forward strand.
TCGGTGGAAACTAAATATATGTCGATACGAAAAATCTGGTGTGACCTACCTTCGATAATCGAAAGTTGTGTACTGTCCGACAGTCACACCAGATTTTTTCTTTTTAGATTCAAGGTACATTTATTTTTTAATAAAAGATTTTAACAGTATAAGTTTTACGCGTTAAAAAGACCATGTACATTGATTAAAACCTTAGTGAAAAAAAATCTTTGAAAACCCAATATTTGCATTGGAGAAAAAATAAAACAAAAGAAAAGAGCCAAGTAAAAGTTTCAGACTCTTGAATTCAATTGAGTACGCTATCAAAGACCAAACGAAATATTTTTAAATCGATATCTGATTCGATTCGATCTCTCTTATAAAGTGAATTTGTGTTAATAAGATGTTTTTCATACAAGAGGTTATTGAAAGTATCTTTTTAAAAGGGCGGATATTAAAGTGAAGTAAAGAAGGCTTAAAATGGAGTGGATGGGTGTCTTTTAACTCCTCGCAATTCCGTTTAGATGATAATCTTTCTCGCACCCCAATCGGTCGACGGATTTTACCCAATCGATCTTTCATTTCCTTTTACAGAATTGAGTCAAAATAATCAATAGATTTAAGTATATAGGCAGGCCTATATACTGTATACGAATATTCTAAACCAGCAGTTCTCAACCTTTTTTGATGTGCGGCCCACTTTTTCCGTAAAAAAAAAACCCCTGTGTATATGTAAACCTATATATTGGCTTATATAATTTTTAGTTACGTAGGGCTTATAGCTGGTAGTTTAATCAGGATAGGTGAAAAGTGAAGAAAATCTGCAGCTAGTAGTTTTTCATTATTTTATTTCCACCACGTTGAAGTTTCGATCCGGGTTCGGATCATCCTCAGAAGTAATGTGTACATAACAAGAGACGAAATAAAGATTAGTTTCGGGAGGATGATCCCAACCGGGATCGAAACGTCAAGGTGGTGGGAATAAAATATTGAAAAACAACTAGCTGCAGATTTTCTTCACCTTTTCACCTATCCTATATAATTTTTATTTTTCCTTAAACGTCCGCGGCCCAGTCCCAATAAGCCCGTGGCCCACAGGTTGGGAACCGCTGTTCTAAACTAATTGAATTAATCATAATTTATAATTGAAAATTTTTTACTTTCTCTTACCTATATATATCGCCTGCTCATAGAGGCCAAAGTCGGAAAATTTCTGAGTTAAGCCTACCAATAAAACGTCTTCTCTTTTGAGTGCCAAAGTGGCGAAAATATATTTCTTTTCTTTGCTATTGATTCTGGCCTAATCATTTGTTGCCCAGCTATTTAGATGTATATGTTTACAAAACTTTAAAACGCCTTTTCTCGAATTGATCAATTTCGGACTTTCACCACTATGATTCTCAGCAGGCGAAATGTTATTAAAACTTACTATATAGAGAGAGAAAGTATTGAATGTCAAAAATTCATTGTCGAGATTTTGATGGAAATACATGTTTTGAAGCCCCCTTGGGTCAAAAAAAGTGAGTCCCGCAAAATAGTCTGCTGGGGTGTGTGTGAATAAAATATCTCAATAGTTAGGAGGTTGAAATTTACCCTTCTGGAATATAACATGAATCTTGAAAAAATCGGTCAAAAAGCATTAGTACTTCACTGATGTAAAAACTTTTTCGGTTTTCTTCTTTTTTTAGATCCTCTTTAAAATGTATAGTCTCATTTCGCTCTCAAATTTGTCTGAAGCACACTTTACTCTTCAACTTGTTAGGAAAGATATATAAATATATGTCTATAGAGGAACTCTGGTTCTTATTCTTTATTTTATTGTTGCACTTTATCTAGGACTATATAAATACAGAATGCGCCTTTAAATTACCGAAATTAAGAAAAAAATGTGTGCTGTGCGACCAGTCACTCCAGATTGCTCATATGTAACATGGATGTAAGAAATACTCTTTTAATTGAAATGTATATCATTAATGTCGAATTTCCATGTTTCAATTAACCGTTTTTGTAAAATACTGAAAAATGGCAAAAATGTCAACTTTTAGTAATTATTTTAATTTGTAAACTTTAGTGATCTGACTTCGGCAGTATAACTAACTTATTTAGTATTGTTCTGGGCCAAAAATATCCAAAGGGCGATAAAGTTTGAATGGAATAACTGGCTAATAATCGATAATTTAAAAAAAGGCTAAAAATGGGGGTTTTAGCACCTCGCGCGCCCTCTAGATATTGTTTGAAATAAGTTTTCTGGTATTAGAATGTTTTTGCATGTAATACTTCAAATTCAGGGGGTAGCCGCTGAAAACAAATTTTTTCGGCCCACCCTAATATATATATATAAATTAGAAGAAAAACTATATTATTTATATATTGTATAATTTAAGATACTATAATAATATTTGAGTGAGCATCTCCCCAAAAATTAGACCCTTTTTTTCGATTTTTAATAGATTTTCTCTGTAGCCAATCACCACATCAATATAAATGTTTCTCCAGTCTTTTAGTAACATCCAGGCTTATAGTCGTGTCTGGCAAATAGAATGAAATTTATCTGTTGATTAGTTAAGATTAGAACGATGTATAACAACATAGATTGAAACATAATCATTTTAAATCTGTCTGCTAAAATAGTTTAGGGCTTGTCCAAACAGAGACGTCATTTACACACATTGGGTTGGAAATATGAAATGTCATTAAAATCCATAAAGTCAGTTTTGTGTTGTAACTTATAGATGAACATACAAAACCGAGAAACGGATATTACATTCACTTAAACTCCCTTTTACAAATATCAATATATTCATTTATAAGAAAAAAAAATATTGATTTATTGATTATAAATAAAATATTGGAAATTTTTTTTGTTAAAAATATTTTTATTTGGCACCATTTTTGCTTCTATTATATTAATATTTTATCTTATCGGAGATCAATATCAACACGATGGTGGTATTTTAAAACCAATAGTGATATTTTAAAGGGTGCGACAATTGCACACAATTTTTTTTTCAATAATGACTTTGACTTTTATTCCATTCTTATGACTTTATAGAAATTTTTTAAAATATTCATCTATTATGTCGTGAGGATGATGTCAACCCATAGGATTTATCATTCAGTAAAATATTTTATATAAATGGTATTTTAAAAGATTTAAATGAATTAATCTGTTTGCACAAATTCATCAGACTTCAAGCTTCACTTGCCTTTAAGTTTTTTCAATTATTTCATTTAAAATAATATTATTAACAGTTAAATATAAAACACGTTGGTATGAAAATATAATTTTAAATGAAAAATTATATAAACATACAATATATAAGCATTTGAAAATTGAGAGTAAAAAAAAAGAGGGAGATGGTGATAATATGAAAAAAATAGAGATGAAAAATTTGGATGCTTTCATTTTAATTAACTTTTGTTAGCCTTTATGTTTAAATTATATTTGGCTGTGTATATAGCTGTATATACAAACAAAATTTTTATTTTGTTATAACAGACAAATCTCATTTTCAATTGCACTTAAAAAATGTCAAATTTAATTTCTTCTGAAATTACGTATCCTTTCCTGTCCTTCAGTGGCGTAGCGAGCTTAACTCGCGCCCGGGGCACAATACCTTTTTAGCGCCCCCCATTCGAAAACCATATAATATTATATGTAAAATATACAAAATTATTATATTACACTGGTATTAAATTTAAAATATATTTTCCAGATCAATTATAATAAAAATAAAAATTATCCAGCAATTTTTTGTTTTGAGACCATTTGGCGCCCCTTTGTGAGAAGCGTCCGGGGCATTATGACCCCTCTTGCCCCCCCCCCTCCATCGCTACGCCACTGCTGTTCTTCATCACTATTACTGACCAAGTTGATAAAATTATTCCCCTACCATTTATTCAAACAATGTCTCTGTTATTTTGTAGCGTTTTAAAGACTTTTTCCGCCTTCGGCGGGCTCTATTTAAATAATATTCGTATAATCTGAATTGAAGAAAAGGCGTGAGGAACTTCGTTCCTGCCGGGGGTCTCACGACCCCACACGTTTGCTTTTTTAATACCTATAATATTTCTCTGAAAATTTATTTACTCTTTATGTTATTTTTTATTTATTAAAAAAAAAAAATTGCCTCTGACTTTTAGAGCTCTTTTTTTATAGCCGGATTTAGTGACCCTTAATTATTTAGTTTAAAGTTCAAGTTGACACGAATGTTCACACAACCCCAGTTAAATATCCTTTGATGTTCATTGGAAGCCACTAATAAACAATTTCTCCCTATATACCATGTGGAATATTTAAATTTAATGTAAATACTTTAATGCTTCTTTATTTAATAATTAAACATATTTATCATACGAATATAGCAATTTTCATCTCAATTTTTAAGAAAATTAAAATGTAAATAGCTATCGTGTGTATATTTTCAATTTAATTATTTTTTTTTTTTAGTCTCTCTCGAGAGGATATTTTAATACCAGAATAAAACTTTTATTAGTAAATAAGAAAGTTAAGAGAGTTTAAGGTGGAATTAGGGTTATTGAAATTATATTTATTTTTCTGCTATACTAAAACAATAACGTCAATGATATCGTGATCCTGTATAAACCTTTCAAATAAAAATTTTTGTACTCTATTTGAATTGGTTCTTCACCTTAAGGCGGCTACACACTTAACTGCAAACTTGACAAGCATGCATGTGCGATTTTTTTTGTACAAGCAAACTGTAGCGACTGTAGGAGAATTTTGCGCAAGCATTTTAATTGTGCAAGCCGCTTGATGCTCATTTGAATTTTAATCATGCACAAGCATATTTACGCAAAGCCAGTGAGTATTTCTTGTTAGTTTCGAATAAATAACCTTCCGAGTTTGGCATTTTTAGGTTAATTTTCGGCATAAGCTGTTGCTTGCACAAGCATGCTTGTGCCAGGGAATTTGTGCATGCTGGTATAAAAAGATTCATGATTGTCAAGTGTGCAGTTACGAGTATAGCCGCCTTTATAATGAAATCCTCTTATTCACAATCTCTTGACCCTTCAGAATTAATATGTTTTAATTTAAAAATGTATTAATAATGAATTATATTAAAAACTTTTTACATTTTAATATCATATGAATAATATTTTTTTTTTTTTATGAATTTAATGAATAAAAATAAGCTAATCGAATTGAAATTATTTCGAATCCTTTTTAATTAGTAATATTGATAGATACCAAATTAAATTAAGGTGAAAAAAAAATATCAAATTAGCTTTGAAATAATACAGGTAATAAAAATTATTTAGTACAAATAACAAAAGAGGATTTCACTAATACATTTGTTTTATATAGGATGCGATTGTAATATCGAACCAAACTAATACGTAATTTTTCAAACTGATTTTTGATCTGTTCTCTTACCAACCCTGACCTTTATCCGAAGGCATGAGCATTCTATCTCTGTATTTCAGCTCAGTTGCTTTAATTATAGTTCTTTTGGAGCATTTTTGTTTTTTTATCATATAAATAGATTGATATAATCGTTGTCCTTAGGCTCTAAATCCTTGTTTTCTTAACTTATATCTTTAGCTTTTTCTTTGTTTTGAAAAAGATTTAATACGTATACTTATTTAATACTTTCTACTATCACTACTAAGTGATAGTGATTGGCCTCTAATGGATTTGGACCATTTTGACCACACAAACTTTTATTGTAATGGTATGATATGGTTCTCTAAACATTATTCTCAAGAAGCCATTTATTATTTAACTAGAGAAAAACTTTAAAATGAAAATTTAAAGTACACGAAGTATTTTTGTAGGCCTTTATTAATTATAGTGTACAATATTTTATTTTTTTCGATGGAAAAGCATGAACACGTTTGTTAATGGGCATACATTTCTATTTTTTTTTCCTTTTGAGGTCTAAAGAGATTGTAAAGGGGTCATAGGAGATCCTTTACTTATAGAGATGCTTTCATAGTTGCTTAATGGATAGAACATATTTTGGCATAAGTCCGGAGAATGAAATTGCAGGACCGATTTTGATTCTTATTATCTTAAATAATGGTTTATTAATTAATTAATTTGGTTCATTGGCTTCCACTTTTGATTTCTTTAGGTTTTCCGTGAATAATATTTAATTATGAAACATTTTCCTATAAACCATTTGTTTAATCAAAATAATTAAATTTGTACTCTCATATTTGAAGCTTGTTCATTTTCTAATTGTTACGACTTTAATCAAAATTGTCAAAGTATTCTTTGAAAAAAAAAAAAAACTACCTATATATTCTAGAAATAATGAAGAGGGAAGAAAGTCAGGAAATTAATTAAATATTCAATTTAATTTTTACATTACTTAAATTAAAGTATTACTAAGGATATAGCAAATTGAATCGGATCAATTTGTGCTAAATAAAAAAGTTCAAGGATACATTAAAATATATTCCAAGAAATTTAATTCAAGTCACGTTTTATGGAAATGCGTTTGCATTCGCTAAAATAGGATGTTTAAAAATTATGATTTTATATCCTCTTTTTCCACCAGTGAGGAGCCTATTTAATAAGAATAATGGTCATCTTCCCAGGTGAACTTGATAGTAAAGACCAAATGAATATATTTGCAATAAATACATTATTTATTAATAAAAAAAGCTAGTATTGAAATAGATAGCTAAAATATAAACAAATGTCGTGGGTGTTTTCAAATTTATATATGTAAAATTCAACAGGAGTAACGAATTGAAGAATATTTTTTTCTATTCACGTTTTAAATTTGATTATTGACAAGTTAGAATGGTTACCAATAACTGGAGTATATCTTATTTAACACATCATACAAAACTCAAAGAGAAATTCATATACATAATGTAGTGACATCATTTTTTCATTTCCTTAGTCTATATCTTCCGTTTGATGAAATACATAGAAGGAAATAGCATTTTCAAACAAATCAAAACTAGCACTAAATAAAATAAATATTTTTCGAGATCTATAAGCTGTATATATTTGAATAAGGTATTAGTATTCAATATACCTCGATTCGGAATTAACTTGTCTGTATGATTGTGATTATACTTTTTTGTTGGTGGGCCAAGCGCTCCAAGCCAGGATCTCCAGCCTTTATGCGCTATCTTTGCACCAAGCTACCGGGCCCTCAACCTGCAATTAATCTCAATATGGTCAAGGGTCCAGTGCCTTAGTGCAATGGATAGCTCACCGATGCCCCGGAAAGGCTGGAGTTTATGGGTTCGATTCCCAGGGAACATGGGGCGCTTGGTCCACCAACAAAGCATACTCCCAATCATGTTAAATAAAATACGCCTGTGACTTCGCCAGTGGGGGGAGCTAGGGAACGAGTTGAGAGTACAGATGGGCAAAATCTTTCTTTTTGAAGAACGAGTCGTTCGCCGTTCGATCTCTGAAACGACCCGTTCGTCGTTCTTTTTTCATTTTTTCTTCCCCCCCCCCTCTCTCTCATTGAGAATGAAGCAGGTTAATTTACATAATTTTGTGTTGAAAAAAATATTTTATTTTATTTTAATATTTCTCAAGTTGGATATTTACTAGCTCTAACTTAAAATAGGGTAGCTTCCTACAGGTTGAATAAAAATAATTTTTATCTGGTTCCCATGATAAACCGTACCAAAGACACTAAAGGAAATCCCATACAAAACACTTTTTCGTAACTCTTTTTTTTATATTTATTTAAGGTCTTTTTCGACAAAGAAAGTCATTTAGACCCCGTCTCTATTTATTTCAATTTATTGGTTTAAAATTAAATTTTGCCGCATGAGACGGGATCCGAACCCACAACCCAGGCTTCGTAACTCTTATTGATATGTTTTTGATTTTTATATTTAATTTTATTATTCTTCGTATCATTTAGAGCACTTTGTTTGTTTGAAATCATTTGATAATTTTAAAATAAACGTTTTAAAAAAATATTCTCCTCCTTCTATAATGTAATTTGCATAAATAAATTGGATTGTCTTTATCTCAAAAAGTAGAGTCAATTGAAAAAAAAAAATATTATTTTCGTAAAAAAAAAAATTAAAATTGTTTAATAAATTCCATGCAGCAGAATCAGTATTCCCCATGTATTATTATTTTAAAAGTTTTCCAAACCAATGTAGGTTTCGATAGCATACTGATTATCTTCCTCAGTGATGGTTTGTGCATGGCAAGGTTTTTTTATTCATAAATTTTAACTTGACAAAATTTAGATAAATCAATGCAAATTTTATTACGTATATTTACATATACCTTTATAGGTGATTTTAATAAAATATCCTCTTCCAGTAATTATGTTGTTTTTGTACTGAAAAGCTTAAACCTCTTCAGATTAATATTTGCAGTAGGCCTACTCGGTGCTTTTAAATATATTGAGTAAAGCTCTCTTAAATATGTTTTTCCATCATTTTAAAAATAAATGGTTACCTAAAAGAGTGAGATTGGAGTCTTCTAAGTTCTTAAGGCCTCTTAGAGCTTTTAAATTTAAGCCAGTTGAAAAAGGGACCGATTATTTTTTATCAAGAACAGACGTTTTTTATTCCGATTGAAATCCGATCTTTTTAAATTTCAGTAAAATATTGAGATTCGAAAACGTTCGAAATAAAAGCTTACGTCTGCGCCCTTAAGGACTTTCCTTTTCTCTGCTTCTGAAATTCTCATATAAAATGATTTTTAGAGAGAGATAATCAAAGCTTCCCCCTACTCTTTCGAATCATAACCAGATGGAGAGGGAGATCAAAGGAGCATTTGATCCATTCTTTGATATTTTTTTTTTCTCGAGCCAAACAAAAAGTGAGATCAATTTCAAGTCCATTTTGTTCGGTTGTTTTCCTCGAGAAGGAAACAGAATGCTCTTAAAAAAATTACAACCAATCAATATAGTGAATTAGTTTGATAAAAGTATTTTTAAAACGATAGAAGAAATTGTATAAGTTAGACTTCGATATGGGCTGCATACTCACATATTTTATTGAAAAATATTAATTACCGTCTGTATAATCATGGGCGTAACTAGGGGGGTGCCCGGGGGGGGGGGCTCCCCCAGAAAGCTCCCTGCACCAAGAAAAATTCAGAAATTATGGGACTTTCCAGGCCTCCCGGAGGATAGCTGGTCCCATGCCCCCCCCCCAGCCAAATTCTCTAATTACGCCCATGTATATAATTGATGTGGTTGTTTAGTATGAATAACAGGTTGAAATAAAAGAAATAAAGTAAAATGATTTTTTCTCCTATCTTTCTGTAAACATTTCGGTCTGTATTTTCATTTTCCTCAGGAAACATTCAAATAGGAGAGATGTTTATCGCTTCTTCATCTTTGAGCATCATTTAGAAAATTTTTATAATGCATTAGAGCAGAGTTTCCCAACCTTTTGAAGTTCACGACACCATTGGGAATAACATTAAACACTTGACCCTTCGTTGAATTAAAAAAATAATTAAGTTTAATATGTATTATAAATTTAATGAAATATTTTATAATAAGTAACGTACAATATAACATAATATAGTAAACCCTACTAGAGTCAGTAAAAATACATCAATAGTTTTGTTAGCTTAAGTATAGGATAATTTGTTAAGGTTTATCTCAATATCTCGCGGTACCCCTTAGCCGATCACGCGGTAGCCTTGGGTGCCGGGACACACCGTTGAGAATAAATGAATTATTTGACTTTCCTACTCGTCGTATGACTAGCGCTCCAAGCGACAAAAAGTTGAATCTCTTATTTTGTATATTCTCTGGATCTCATTATCGTTTTTAGTTTGTGCTTGACAGTTAAAATTCACTTACGTATAAATTTGATTTGTGTCAGTGTTTATAATGTGTTTTATTTACAATATTATTATATTTGTGATACTTCCGCAACTCAGCAACGTCCTTCACCTCTTGGTTAATCATTTGAAGGTAAATGAATCACTTCTTAGAACTCATTTATGATCCAATTAAATGAATAGTCATCGTTTATTTTCATTTCATTAGAATAAGTTTATATTTTTAAAATAGTACATTCATTTCACACATACACATTTGAATCTTTTTTTTTTATAGACATTTCGGCTACTGAGGTCATTTAACTTTATAAATTTATAAAAACAAATTTGTTTAAATACGCATATTGATGACTTACTATATTCAATTTATTTTATTTAAAACATGATCTTTCTTTATTTTTCACTTTTATTTTTCCTGAAAATCCTAGAGATCTTTTATTTACTTTTTATTTATTTATTTTTTAATAATTTCGGCATATAGGCTTAAACGATAGATAGGCCAATTTAAAATTTTTTTTTTTTTTTTCTTTATTTTTCTGGCCGTTAGCCTCCGCCATCAATTTAAAATTAATTTGGGATCAATTACCCAGACATATTTTGATTTATATCATTTGGCAATACTTTAAATAAATTTTCTTTGAACTGTCTGGGACCCAAGGGCGGATCTACACCCCTTGCTTTTAATTAGTATTTTCACAATATCTAACCTCCTGACCACAATTAGGATTTTATTTATTGATTGATAAGAAATTTAAGATCGAATTATAAAAATACTTATCGATATTCGATATCTCATATTTCATAACTTCTTAAAACTCACTTATTGGATGATATATGCTAAAAGATGAAAGGACATTGGCTGACATGACATCCATTTAATTCATTTTTTTTATTTATAAAAAAGACGTGTAAACATGTCAAGCTTAAAGGCCCTTATTAATGTATAGATTCATTGTAAGCAATGTCTCGATTCTGAACTCAAGATAAATTCTATATTTCTTTATCACTGTCAATAAATTTCTTCATGTTTTTTATTCTTTGCACGTAAAATAAAATGACTTTAAATGTGCAACGTTTCAAAACTATAAAGATTTAGAGAGATAAAAAAATGTCACAAAGTCTAAATCTTCGATGTTATAAGAATTAGCGAAGAGATAATCGTTGCTAATGAAACCAAACGATTTAAATAAATATTCTGGGATCTGAACCCCACTCTTCTAGCCTCTTTACCACAGGGGAAGGAAGGTAGGGGCTGCGTTTTTAATTAAAAATATTTATTTACCGTTCTTTGCAGTATTTCCAAAAAATCACAATTACAAATAATAAAATTCATAAAAGGGCTTTTCGTATCTATTTAGAAAATGAAGAGTTTTAAACACGATTAATTAGCTTGTTTTTATCAGAGTCTCGTTCATACAAACACATGACAAATAATTCTAAAACGAACTTTAATTAACACTGTGATTTTATCAAACAAATTAAATCAATTTAAATAAGACTAGATTAGTTTTTGTACTAGGTTAAAAATATTCGACTTCTATGGTATAACTTCAATTGAAAATATTATTTATTAGGCTATAATTAGAAGATTGTCGCTGGATCCCATGTATAAGGAAAGGACCGGAGAATAAAAGCCAGCATTGATCGACTCCTCTCACCTAATTAATAGATATTTTGACGCCTGGTCATCATTAGTACAAAAAAAAATTTGGTGGAGGGACCGTGTGTAAAAATTATTTTAAAATTTCCGAGAAGCATGATACCGGTCGAAAACTACTAATTAAACATGATGTGAGAGGAGTCCATCAAATAAAAAATATTAAATTTACCCATAAACATAAAATTTCGTTTGATCTTTTTTCTCCAATTTCACTCTCCACAGTATTTGAAACAGAACTGTAGTAGCAATGGTTAGACAGAGAGAGAGAGAGCTTGACAAACCAGACCAACACCGTCTAATATTTGTTTTGATAATATTATCTCTCATTTATTTACCTTAAAGATCACCAAAATTAATTATAATATAATAAATTTATCAAGAATTTCAGAAACTATTTAATTTAAAATTTTTACGAGCTTAAAATTAAATTCCAACGGATCATAAACTGAATTAATTTCGAATGTATTACTAAAGTATGTTTAGATTCCATTTTTCTCTAATGAAAACAACAAATAATTTAAGTTTCATTGATCGATTTGTTTTAACAAAAGCAATGCACAAGGCTGTGTAAATAATAAAGAGGCGCCAATAGAAAATATGCATGCGAGAAAAGGTTTATATAATATGTACATTTTATACTGGCGCCAGATTTATATGTAAACACTGCTTTACATCTTAGGCATTGATTTTATCTAGAAACGAATGAGCCTTTTATCCATAAAATAAAATTTTAAGAAAATTTAAAATATAAACCGTTGGCTCTAGTTGAAACATTATGTTTATAGAAAAATTTAAAAATTAAATTAAAAACACTAGGTTATAAGCAGCAATTTAAGAGGTTTCTGTGTCGACATAAAATAAAATAATTCATAAAGTAGGGCCTATAGTAGGTCTATTTTAACTCAAAATCTATAAAATACTTTAATTTACTGGGTGTCGGTGTGGTATATTATATTTTTCTGCCATATTTCTAGCAGCCATTTTCCCCAGCCATGGTTAAAAATTTCAAAATTAATTTTTTTAAACACTTATTTCAACACTCATGAGTCATCAGTATTTGTAATATAAGCGTCTGTGCCTATAATTAGTATTTTATAATTTATTTTTAGTTTATATGCCATAAAAAATTTTTTAGTAAAGATAATATGAATTTGAAATAGAGCTTTTGTAGAGAGAAAGTTTATTTACTTAACAAAAAAAAATTGGAATTATTTTCAAAGGCAATTTTAAGAATTACCTACACCACAAGTCAACACGTTTCCTTAAGGGCCCATAACTAGCGAATTTCCCTATTCGTATTCGTCATTGACTTTTGAGAAAATTTCTTGATCGTTTTGACAACATCTAGTTAATTATTATTAATATAATTGGTACAAGTTTAGGCTTATGCTTTGCTTATTGTCATAGTTGCGCCGCAAGTCCTCGGCGGCCCAATCCCTGGGTTTAATTTAAATACATACGCTTTAAAAAGAGATCGTAGACTACTCTCTAAAAACGAATTAGTAAAAAACTACTAATTCATAGTGTATAGCCACTTTTTTAAGATGTGCAAAGTAGACCACCCGTAAATAGTGGATATCCACTTTTTCAATTAGTAAAAATTATTAATATGAAAAATTCACTAATTGAATAAGTGAATTTTTAAAAAAATAATGACCAAAAAAAGAAATGTTTAAGATATCTGAAATAAGGTGCGATGACACCGGGACCTTAACTTGTGTTTACTGACTCGAGTTCTAGCCGAACCCACTTAAACTTGATTTACTATTACTTCTCTGTTATTTGCTATATAAGTATGTCGCTGATGTTAACAATGCTTTTTACTTGAATGTTACTATATTCCTTCCCAGCAATTTATTTCTAAATAAACTTAATAAAACTAATTATAGTTATATCAAGAAATATATTTACTAAATTTTAAGTAAAAATATTTCTTAATTGACTATTTAAAAAATAATATTTTATTAATTTAAAAAAATTTGGAATCTATTTGTTTTGACTTAACATATATTTCCTGCAATTTTTAACAAAAAATACAAGTTATCTCAATATTATTATTTATTTGTATTATTATTACTTAAATAAAGCCTTATATTGCCAAAAATGTCTTTATTAAGGAACCGATCAAACAGCTGGTCGGCCATGTTGGCTTCTCAGACAGCCGGAATTGAATGAACTACTTTTTGAATTAGTAAAAAATAACTAATCTAAAAGTAACCAATAAATTTACTAAATATCTTAGTAGATTCTACTCAAAATGACTAAATTTGGTGTAATTTTCTTACCTACTGTTTGAATAAGTATAAATTCTACTAATTCGTTTTAAGAGAGTATATATCATAATATAATCAATCGAGAATCTTGGTTAAAATTAATATAAAAACAATTATCCTACTGATAATAATTTGAAAATTTCATAAAACTGTCATTATACGTATAACTTTATATAGAGATGTCCAATTTATTTTAAGGATGTGTAAACAAAGAAAATAAAAGGCTGATTTTTCTTGACTTGTCAGTTATTAAACCCTGAGAAAATAAAGAGGAGCTTGCAGGTCTACTTAATATCTGAGTATCATAGAACAGAGGCTAGAATTTCACTCCCTAAAGGGCACTTAAGACAGAAAGGGTAGGGGGAAGTACGATTTTCCGGACGTTTCTGATTCAAGCAAGCAGAACTGGCTTGATGGACCCCCGAGGGATTTTCTGGACGGCTCGTTTTCATCCCCATTAAATTTTAAACAATCCACCGAAGATACTTGACATTTATCTAATTTATTTTTAATTTCTCTTATTTATTATTCAAATGGAATGTTTTTTAATTACTGTATATTATATTAATTACTTATAATAGTTTTAAAATTTATTTTAATTTAAATAATAATTCTTTTCTATCGGTAATGGTTTTGATTAAAGCATTCGATCAAAAACGTGTCACTTAAGACAATATTAAAAAAAAAAAATAATCACTTCTGATGATGACAAGGAATTGTCGAAATACGTATCAAGTGTTAATTTTTTAATTAATAAAACCTTTGAAACAAATAACCTAGTGTTTAATTTGTATATTTAATTTTAATTTACAAAATGTTTCAAAGAGAACCAACGGTCGAACGAATAAATCTTATTAAAAAAAATGTAATTAGATTTAAACTTTCTTCCGTAGGCTCAAGTTGAAACATTATGTATATATGAAAGGTAAAGGGTAAGGTAAAATTTTACCTTTCATATAAAAAAAATGTAACCCAAATATTTTGATATTGTATTTTTCTCTTTGTTCATCTTGCTAAAGTCCTTTAGGCATATATAATGGGTAAATTAATTCATGTTTGATTAACTGATAGGTAGATTACACAAATGACCCAACTCACTAACTGATATTTTTTTATTAATTGCTCCAACGCCTCTATAGAGCAGGTTAAATTAATTTCTCGCGCATTTTAACACCTTTTCATGGTCCATTCTACAGGAGCTCTCTAGCAATTATTCGAAAACTAATTTAGATTGGCAGCAACCAAACACTATTAAAGTATCTCATTTATATATGTAGGCCTTTTTTTATATATATATATATATATATATATATTATAATAATTTTAGATTGAAATAAGTTTATTATTATTTGAAAATAATTAACATCTACTGTTAAATAAAAAGCTAATTTTGTTTTGACTCATATTCTTAGAATCTTAGAAAATTAATTCAAATTACTTACTTCTTCCATTCAAAATAGAATGAAAAACATTTTTAGTTTATTTTATCAAACTTCCATTCATAGTTAAGAGAAAGAAAAGAGGGTTGTTTATTAATTTCCATGTTATTTTACTTAATTCATGAAGTTAATTATTAACGGAAGAACTAATTTACGTTTAGAAATTCCAAATTAAAATTGATTTATTTTTCTTATAATACCAGTGTAGTTTGTGACTTATTCTGTCTCCTTAGAGGAGAGATTCATATTTAAATGAAAAGAAAAGGGCTCAAAGAAGGAGAGAAGAGAGAGAAGATGCTTGTCATTCTTATCGGGAATTTAATTTCCTCTTAAACCTTGGAATAAAGTCTAGTATGCGCATATATACTGAAAAGTTTGCAGCTACTAACACCAATTCCATTTTCTGCATACTGATGAAGTATATATTCCTATTTTACTCAATTTTGATCATTTTAAATACCAAAAAATATGCGTATTATCTAAAACTATTAATAAGAATATTTTTTAATTTTTTGATTAGTGAGGGAGGCATGGGGTACCTCTTCTAACGTGTGCATTAGGGGTATGATTTTTCGACTTTTTTTTTAAATGATTTCCTGTAGCACGAATGAATAAACTTTTGCCTATTAATGACTAAAATGACCTTTACTCCATGAAAATATTAAAAAGGTCACCCACAAACTACTTTGAAATTTTAGGTTGACTAGTCGCAGTCTTGTATAAGCTGGTATGAAAGGTGTATAAGGCTTTAGTCACAAGACCTTGCAGTCTCCCTCTAGCAAACAGCAGGCCATTTGGCTAAAAACAACAATAAATATATAAAAATAAATAATACAATACACTATTAACGCAAAAATTAATCAATATGTTGTGATGAGGAAAGTGAAAAGGATCCTCTTGTCGGCGAAGTAAAATTATCGGTACGAATTAGGTCAAAAATATCTATTTTTGAATTTTGATTAAATACTATTCTTCAATATTTCATATACAGGTTTATTCGGTAATTTTAGCGATGGAAATCCGATAAATATTACAAAATAATTGATTTAGTAATCTTAAATAAAGGAAATAAATAGTTTTTCATTGTGTTTAAATGCTTTTCCTCAAAATCCCGGTTTTTATATCTATAACTTTGAAAGACTGTAACTTTTTTAGTTAATGAGATATCATAATGGTTTTGGTCTTAAAATGTTCGGGAAATTATTCTCTACAATAAAATTTCAATAACTCAATTAGTGAAATTTCCGTCAAGAGGTCCCTTTTCACTTTCCGCATCACATAGGACCTATAAGTAAATAAATAAAAAATAAAATATTGATAATTCTATTTTGACTTCTATTAATTCACGACTATTGCAATTGATGGGTTTGTGTTTTGATAAAACAAAAATCGCCCTAGGGCTGGGCGTAGTTGATAGCGCGCCTGGCTTGTATACCAAGGATCGAGGATTCGGATCCCAGGCAGTTCGATGATGTTATTTAAGCTGTTTGGATACCAAATGGCTTAAATAAGAATGCCTGGACCCCCAATAGATATATTTACAAATAACGAGTATCGTTTTTAAGTCTTATATAGCCTAAGTTGCTGAAAAGACTGTGTGCATGCGTGTGTGAATGTGAGTATGAATGAAAAACAAAAATCCCGCCTCCTGGGATCCACGCTTTTGAGGTGGGCGTACTACCTTTATGTTAGGCCGCCCAATCCAATATAAAATTAATTTAATAAATCATTATCAACTCACACGAATTAGTTTAAAGAGGTCTTGATTGTTGTTATGTTAGTTTCAGACCTTATTTGCAATTGTACAAAAAATTTTCCTTTCCTTTTTAAACATTTATTTACAATCCCCTCTTTTATCTCACATGAGCTGTAGCTTCTATATACTGTATATTGCGTCTTATCGATATTTCAGTTTTCTTTGGTCCTTTGTTAAAATGCCTCTTCACAAACTCTTGTGCTTATTGGAATCTATCCACCATTCATTCATTTCCTTCATTTTTTTTATCAACTTATGGCTTTTTGCATCTTTCTTTTATAAATAAAATGATTACAGTAATTGAATGTCATGGCCATTCTTATACTATTTCAACTAAATGCAGAAATCGCACTTTTCATAAAAAACGCTCCTTTGATCAAATGATTGTCAAATTTCAAATTTGTTTTAATTGAAAAAATTGGTGGTGAAACGGCAGCACAGCACACAACTTTCTCTTACCTTCGGTAATCGAAAGTTGTGTTCTGTGCTTGTCACACCAGATTTTTTTCTGTTGAGATATATTTAGAGTTTCCATCGAATTAAAATTCAAGATTTTTTTTTTTCTAAAAAAAACACACTTTTTTCTCATTCACACTCACATTCACACACTCATGCACACAGTCTTTTCGGCAACTTAGGCCATTTAAGACTTTAAACGATACTCGTATTTATAATATAAATTTATTTGGGGTCCAGGCATTCTTATTTAAGCCATTTGGTATCCAAGTGGCTTAAACAAAATCATCGGACTGCCTGGGGTCCGAACCCGCGACGTTTGGTATACGAGGTAAGCACGCTAACCTCTACGCCAAGCCCCGAGGGCAATTCAAGATTTAAAATTTATAAACATGGGAAAATATTTATATTTTGTTACCATGGCAACTATTTCTCCTAGCTTTTCTATGAAGTACAAGAGTAAAGTGTACTTCAAACAATTTTGAGAGCAAAATGAGAATATACATTTCAAAGAGCATTTAAAAAAAATGATTTTTGAATTTTAATCAAAATCATTTGAGTGAATTTTGAGAAAATTGAAAAAAAAAAAAAAAAAAAAAAAAAAAAAACTGAAAAAGTACATTAGTAAAGAACTAGTAATCTTTGGCCGATTTTATTCAAAAGCTTCGTGTCACGTCCCAGTGGGGTGCCTAACTTAAATATTAAATTTCAATCTCCTCGCTCTTTTCGTTCTTAAGATATTTTGTTCCCAGACACTCAGACAGACAGATCGTGTCGCGAAAACCACTTTTTTGAATTCATAGGACCTCAAAACTCGAATTTTTGACATGAATCCAATACTTTCTCTCTATATATATCAACATATATAGAGAAAAGAAAAAGTAAAAATGAATTCGTCAGTTAGAATAAGCGAATGGGAAAATTGATAACTTTCAAATTAATAAAAGCCTTAGAAAAAATTGGAAGCTCAAATCCCTTAGATTACATATTTTTTCTAATTGAAAATTTATAGCACTTCAGAGAGATAGCCTTAAACAATTCTTACGTCATTTTATAAAATATTCATCTGCTTTTTTTTAATCTTGATATATCGATTTAAAAAAAAAAGATCCTTTTTTTCCTGCCCTGTTTCAATTTTCCTCTTCTTTTAAAACGCCAATCTTACTTACTCTCTCTCCCATTCTTCTTTATAGCGAAGCGATTTTTTGTCGATTCATTGCCAATTAATGATTCCATAACGTTTACTAACGTTACTTTGTTATTATTAATTTTTCGCACAGTCCAGGAAAGGGCGAAAGCCTTTTCTGCTTCGACCTAGATGGCAGCCAATTAATTAAAAAGATCTCAAAAAAAAGATAGTCTTTTAGATTCATTGCTTCAGAATAGAGGTTAGTACTGTTGCTTTGAAACTTTATTATACTACAATAGATAGGCCTATGAATGGGGTCGTCCACATATTACGTAATGCCTTTTTTGACCATTTTCTAGTCCCCCTCCCATGTCACAGTTAGTCATATACAAGCAAGCCTCACTGCAAATATTATGTCTCCCCCCCCCGAATAAAATTTCTTATACAAAATTCATATCATTTTACCTTTTTTTAAAGTGAAACTTTTATTTGATCCTCTCAAATTTTTTCGCTGTTCCATCAGCATGTCGCGTGACGTCAAGGGCGGTGACGCTACAAGCCATGACGTCACAAGCCGTTACCTAAAAAAATTGGAAAGTAGAAATTTAATATAAATGACGAATTATAAAAAAATAATTGTGAGATTTAATTATTTAATTTTTAAATTGATAAAATATAATTTTTAAAATAATTTAAAATGATTCAAATCTTCAAATACTAAATAAATATTGTTCTCAGTTTTTAACATGCGTCTATTGATTTCCCATTATCATTCCCATTTTCCAATTATTAAGTTAAAATTAAAAACACGATTTTCATACCCTTAATTGAATAATTTTTTGAAAATACTGTATTCAGTTAAACGCCTCCGATCCGAAAAAAAAGTTTCACTTTCATCGTGATTTCATAAAACCACACAATGAATTTTTTTTATTTTATTTTATTTTTTTTTTTATTTATTCAATTTTCCCTCGTGACTCAAACAATCACTCCATTTTTCCATTTTTCCCTCTTGTGAAAATCGCCTTTTTGTCCAGACCCCTCCCCCTCTAACGCGTTACGTAATATGTGGACAACCCCAATAAGGTATTTCTTTTGCCTATCTATAGGGGCATAAACAATTTTATTTATCAATCAATGCCACCACAGACACACACTTCCATGTAATTTAATAAATATACTTTAATGAAAGCAGTTAATATTTTTTTGCCTAGGATGAGAATCTCTCTACAGATTTTTTTTTTTAATAAATCACTTTTTTCGAAATTTTCTTTTCTTTTACTAACTTTTCACAAAGTCTTTAAAAATACATGTATATCTATGTGTTACATATTAACTTATTCATTCTATTTTTTTTTCTTCTTGTCTTTCTGCTGTTCATTCAAAGAGCCATTTCATCAATCTGATAAAATAAAAATGCCTTCTTTTTTATTTTATAAGTTTCAAAGAAACTTTTTCTCGTTCCAAAAAAAAAGTAAAAATTGTTATTAAAAGTTTTTTAATATAAATATAATTAGGTTAAATGATATGTTTTAAAGAAATTTAAGTTGAAAAATATTTATTACTAAAAAAAAAAAAAAATAAATGAAAAATTAGAATAGAATTTCAAACTTACTGTAGTTCCGTTTAAAGAATTAGTATTTTGCTCAAACCACTAAAGCTCCAAATAAATAGATTTTATCTTCTTTCTAATTTTCCAAAAAAAAAAAAAAAAAATGACATTTCATACTTCCTATGTACTTCTTCTTCTTCTTCTGTCCTCGCCATTATTAATCCCGCGGTGCGGGATCGGCACCGTGCACCTGTTGCATCTGCCTAGTTACGGCCCTGTATACACACCTCAAAAGGCTCTAAATTCAGGTAGACCCTCACGGGTTGTCCAATATCTTTTCTCTTGATGGTATTTAAAAAGATTTTTTACATGATTGTTATAATTTAGAGATTTCCGCCTAAATGAGATCCAATCAATTCGAAGCTCTCTCTCTTTCTTTCTCTCTATAGGCTGGCTATATTTTTGTTTTTATTTGGTATTTTTTCTCTTTCAATCGTTTCGTTTGGTTTAGTCTTTTCACTCTTTTTCTTTTTTTTTTATCATTTAGACCGGAAACTTTTCTCTGCTGGCCCTTTATTTTTCCTCAGGCTATTAAAATATATATAAACGAACACAAATAATCATAACCCTTCTAAAAACCTTCAAAGGAAATAATAAATGAGATCCCTGAGTGTTTTTAAACCTTTTTTTATTAGCTCTATTATTTGATTTTCAATTTCTCTTAATATTTTTCATCCATTAAATTTAAATAAATATCCTGGGAGTAATAAATATTTCATAGATAAAAAAATCAAAATTTTGTAGATCAAATTAATTAAAATTAATGAAAAACACTAGGAGATATGTTTCAAATATCGGTATAAATACTTGATATTTCCGTTACCAATATGAAATTGCGCTAGATCTCAACTTTGGAAAAGACTACTACTCTACTGATGTACCTTTTCAATTTTCTTCTATTTTCTAAAATTTTCCTCTATTCATAAATCAACTATTTTTTAGATTTTCTTTAAGATGTATATTTTCATTTTGCTCTTAAAATTGTTTGAAACTCACTTTTCTCTTGCACTTCATACGAAAGATTGGAGAAATAGTTGCCATCTTAATAATAAAATATAAATCTTTTTCTATGCTTATAAATTTTACATCTTGAATTGTAATGTAATACCGGAAATACAATATATGTCGACAAGCACGGAACACAACTTTCAAATATCGAAGGTAAGAGAAAGTAGCGTGCTGTGCGACCATTCACACCAGATTTTTATTCATTCGACATCATTGAATGTTTTATGTCAAAAACAGAAGAATATTCCGAGCTGTTTGACTCGCAAAGCTCTTCTTTTTTCAATGGGTTACTGCATACCATGGACACTAAAGCCGTCTTAAATTCTAGTTGGCTAATTTTTTATATTATATAGCTCGCAATCAATTTACTATTATCGTATCTATACAATTCTTTAAAAAAAGCCACCTTCATTTTTTACTATTTATTTATATAATTTTATAGAGATTTATAGAGATATGTCAGCGCGAAGGATCAAAATAACTCTGGTTTTTGTCAATAAGAAATAATACTAAAAATAGTGGGCAAGGACTTCTCATTCTTTCTTCGCCTCAATTCCGCGGTAGGGGTGCGGGGTCGGCGGTTCATTGGGTTTTTGCGCCAGGGAAGGATTAGAACAGGCCGGCTTGTCGCACAGTCTGACGCCTGTTGAAAATATAGAAAAAAGAGACTGACTTGCAAAGATCAGAAGTAGGCTACTGACAGTCCCAGCTAGGGCGGCTCATGGTCGCCAACCACGTACCCACAAGAAGATTACCCAAGGACTATTTTTCTCCCCGCCTGGGAGTTAAGCAGTAGCGTGAACGAATGGAAGGATAAAGGAGAAAAAGAAACGACACTTACAGCCTTGTTAGCTCCTCCTCCTTCACTCCCACTTGAACTCACACTTTTGAGTGAATTTTCATATTTTTCTATTAGGTCAGAAGTAGTAGGCGGGGCTTTGCCTTCAACTCCTTTCCCACTATTGGATTTCATATTTCTCCTTCTAGTGTATTCAAAGGAGGAGCTAAGCCTCTCGCTAGTCTTCTCTTTCATTTCTCATCCTTTACACTTCTGGTTGCCTAACTCATAGGCGTCTCTCGATTTACCCCTAAAAAAGTAATCTAATTACCATATCTAATTTGTTGATATAATAATAATTGGCACTTTTTGATGATACCAAAAGAAATTTGAGGACTCTATTAAATCTTCTACTCACCAATTTTTTCTTAATTTGAATTAAAAAAAATTATTGTGGAAAATTTAAAAACCAGTCTAATCCATTAACAATCTCACTTTTTTATATCCTTTATAAAATCTCCAACGTGACGTCAACTCAATTTGAGATTTGACATCAAATTTATTTATTTAGAAAAAAAAAAAAAATACCATCTATTTGTTGATGAGTTGTGAGTGAAATGCCAAAACTAAAGAAAATAAAATGAAAACGACAGATAAATATTTATTTTATATATCACAATACGAAGATATAACACAAAATAAATGATGTGTATACAACGAGCGATATTTTTTTTTATTCCACTTTAGAACATAAATCATTTTTTTTAGTCTTCAAGTCCAAAAATGAATCAATTAAATAGCTTTTCGTTTCGCATCGATTGACCATACATCAATAAATTGGCCAACATTTTAATAAAAATAGCCTTGAAATGAATGGAATTCTACTTGTACAGAAATTTCCAATTTTTTTTTTTTACTCCAAAATTTATTATACATTCGTATAACAGATGCTCTGACCTCTCACGAAAACATTTTTTTAACAGATTATCATAGATGAGGTAGAGAGAGAGAGAGAAAATGAGGAAATAAATAAAAAATAAATCTTCATGCCAAGAACATTGCACAGTTCACAATGGTGATGATCAATTATTATTATTATTTGTTTTTATAACCCTCCTCCAACGTTAGACCAGTCCAACCTGGAAACATTAATTAACTCTAAATAAATAGAAAAGTGGAGATATTTCAAAAATGATAAATAAAGACGAAAAAATGATTTCAAAGCTCTCTAATCAAATTTAATATTATTTTATTTATTATATATTTATATACAGGGTGTCCCAGGTGTCACGCACCCCATTGTTGAGATCGAAAGAGAAAAATATTCTCAGCCCAAAAATCCATGTTTGGAATTTTTTGATTAAGTAGTTAATTAGTAATTAATTAATAAAAGTGACCAATCAGGAGCGCGCTACAGAAGAATAGAAAATAAGTGGGATAGTAGAGATAAATGACAGAGAAGCTTCACGTAAATTGTTTTGGTTAATTAATAAAATAATAATAATTATTATTGAAGTACAAAAATAATCATCTCAAAATAAATGACAGAGAAGTTTCAGCTGAATTGTTTTGGTTAATTGTGTCTTTAATTGTTGTATTTCAAAAATTATTATTATTATTCCATTCATTAACCAAAACATTCAGCTGAAACTTCTCTGTCATTTATTTTGAGATTATTATTTTTCTACTTCAATAATAATTATTATTATTTTATTAATTAACCAAAACAATTTACGTGAAGCTTCTCTGTCATTTATCTACTACTATCACCTTATTTTCTATTCTTCTGTAGCGCGCTCCTGATTGGTCACTTTTATTAATTAATTACTAATTAACTACTTTATCAAAAAATTCCAAACATGGATTTTTGGGCTCAGAATATTTTTCTCTTTCGGTCCCAACAATGGGGTGCGTGACACCTGGGACACCCGGTACCTATATTTTATTATTTATTATTCTTTCTTTTGGAACATGAAAATCAAAAGTAAAATTTGTGGCTACTTCTAGGTGAAAATATAGACCCCGGAAAAACTGACTTATGATTAGTTAAAGGTTTACTTTGATTAGGATATACAACGTTGTTTTATTAATACATTGAGAAACCCTTTTTTATTCTTTGTTGAGTATATATTCTAAGATAGGCCTAGTTATAAATTTTTCAAATAACTCTTCTCGGGATAAGATATATTTTTAGGCTTCAACATTTAAACTGGCGAGACCAGGAGTCGCGATATGCCCAATCAAACACAAACTTATATGAATCGCGAAGTTTGGGTGGCCGAAGGTAATCGAAAGTTGTGTTCTGTGCTTGTCACACCAGATTTTTTTTATAAACCTAAAAACATAAATAAGCTTCTGATAAATTTCGTAAATTTTCCATAAATACCATATGAATATGTAAAAATCTCATTTAATCAATTTTTTTTTTTACAAAAGTAATTTTTAGTTTTGTAATAGGCCTAAATGAACTTTAATATTTTAATTAAATGAATTCTTGCTTAAATTTGTTTGACTTGTTGAATTTTTTTTTTTTCTTTTGATAAAACAAAAGTAAGAAAGATTCTTGAGTTTTTAATTAGAATTCTTTCGATTTATCTTTTGACTTTTCATTTGTTCTATATTAGATTAGAAAGAGAAAAATAAAATACTAATTTTATGATAAAATTCGATTTTAGATTTTTTTTTTATATAGAAAAATATATTTCTTAATTATTTTATACAAAATCTGATGTGACTGATTGCACAGCACACAACTTTCTCTTACCTTCGGTAATCGAAAGTTGTGTTCTGTGCTTGTAACAGCAGATTTTTGTATCGACATATGTTTAGTTTTTTTTTTTTAACACTCACACTTTTTTCCCATTGACACACACATACACACAATCTTGTGATATTTAGTTCACAGACACATAGACAGGTCATGTCGCGAAAACCACTTTTTTGATTCAAGGGACCTCAAAACATGTATATTCATCAAAATCTCTACATCAAATTTTTGACATAAATGCAATACTTTCTCTCTCTATTTATTAATATATATAGGTAAGAGAAAGTAAAAATGAATGAATGATGAATAAATATTAAAAGGTTATTACAACCCTTAAGTATGCTGCAATAAATTACCTTACTTCTAATTAATTCGGGATAAACCCGCCTAAGCTTTATTTACATTTAAAGCTATGCCAAACCAAAAAGAAATTAGGAGGGAGGGGGTCACGATCGCGGGGTTTTGACTATTTCCCTATTTCATCAATAATCAATAATATCTTTATTCGTTTTGTTTGTTTTTGTTCAGATTTGTTTCACTCTCTTGGCCTAATATTTTTCTCCGAGCATAATAATTAATAATATCTAAATTTTTTGAAATCATCTAAAAGTTATAAAAAAGTAGTTTTGAAAGAACAAATATGATTAAATTATTTCTACTTATTTTATAAGCTAAACTTTTCAAAATGATTTCGAAATTCATCCATCTTTTCTTGACTATTTCTCTTGAGAGAAGCCAACGGTTATCAAAATGTATGCTTTAAAAGTATCGCAGGTGTATTTGTAAATAAAAAAACTTTTATTGCATTTGCCGAGAGCGAGTTAAAAAACTGATAAAACCGCCTATTTTATGAAATGGAGATTTTTTTTTGCTGCATAGCATTTAAGCCAATAAACAAATAAAATTAAACAAAAAGGGTAATTAAACATACCAAGGTATACTCTGATGTTAGTAAAGAGAAGATCGTGGGGTTTTGAATATTTTCCTATTTCGTCAAGAATTAAGGTGCGATCACACCGGGACCTGACTTCACTTGAGTTGAGTACGGTGGCGATCCCAACCTATGTATTCTTATGGAGGTGCGCAGTTAATGTCGTAACGGAGTTACGTCACTTTACAGACTCCGCTCTCTGAAATGACCAACATGGCCGACTTTTTCAATCAGCTGTTTGTTCGGTTCTTTAATAAAGAAATTTTTGGTAATATAATGCTTTATTCAAGTTATAATAATAGAAGAAAATAATAACGTTAAAATAACTTGTATTTTTTATTAAAAATTTCAGGAATTATATGTAATCAAAACAGATTGCAAATTTTTTTTTTTAATTAATAAAAAAAATTATTTTTTAAATATTCAATTAATATATTTTTACTTAAAATTTGCATAAAATATTTCTAAATATAACTGAATTAGTTTTATTAAGTTTATTTAGAAATAAATTGCTGGAAAAGAATAAAATATATTTCAATTGGAAAATATTGTTTATAGCGATGACATACTGTACATACTCATATACCAAATAACAGAGTTGGAACATGACGTCACTCCACTCAAGTTTCGGTGTATGACCCCCCTCAATTCGGACTCGGTTAGAACCCCAGTCAGTAAACACAACACTTAAACTCTCTTCGTAATAATTATTATTTTTGTTTGTTTTTGTTCAGGTATGAGACACCAGTTATCTTGTATATTAAATGTTTCTTTTAGATCTTTTAATGTAGTTTAATAAAATTGGACCAAATGCTTTAGGGTATTAAAAAAAACCATTTTATTATCTATAAAACTTGTATTAAAACCTTTTTTTAATGTCTATAAAATTTAAAAGTATTTGCTGAAATGTTATTATTGACATTAAATAATTTTAGGTGTACATTGAAATATTTAAAGAAAAGTCAGGAATATTTGCTAAATTAAAAACTAAAGGGTATTTTATGGCTGGTGGAATTTGAATCAGGAATGAGAATTTGAAGAAAACGCAGCCAGAATTTTTCTTTAAAAAATATATTTCTAACAGCTGACGTTTCGGTTTAGCATTCACGTAACTGCAAATTTGACAAGCATTCACGTGCAATCTTTTTGTACAAGTAAACTGTAGCGTCTGTAGGAAAATTTGGAGAAAAAATTTTAATTGTGCAAGCCGCTTGATGCTCTTGATTGAATTTTAATCATGTACAAGCATATTTGCGCAAGCAAAACTCTCTGCCATTTTATAGACCTCTTGACATTTGATATTTATTTAATAGGCCTATATTGTATATTAATTCATTTAAAATTTCAATTTAAATATTAATATTTATTGTGTCTCTGTTTAAAGCAAGTGAGTATTTCTTGTTATCTTCGATTAAAATAACCTTCCGAGTTTGACATTTTAGGTTAATTTCCGGCTTAAGCTGTTTCTTGCACAAGCATGCTTGTGTCGTGTGGTGCCGAAGGGAATTTGTGCATACTAGTACAAAAAGATTGTACAAGCATGATTGACAAGTGTGCAGTTACGTGTGTAGCCGCCTTAACGTTTTAAAATTTTAAAGAAAATTATAAATTACGATTTTTTTTACTGACTTGTTTCACTATATTTTTTTTGTTTTTTGACAGGTGTTATGTTATTAAAACGTTAAAATTTTCGTTGTTGTTTTTTTTTTAATTTTTTTATTTGGTAAAGTGTTTTTTCTGGACTGGACATTTGAAAATAAATCTCAGAGACGGGATCAGAGTGTGAACTGCGGGTGGCATCAATCCTATTGCAGACACTGATGAATGTTCATTAATCATTGATAATTCGCTAATTTCCAAATATTTCATATGAAAAAAAAAAGGAAAATTATTCTGTCTCTTTTAAAAAACCCTCTAACAAATGCAATAATAAAAAAATATAGATACATCTATTTGATATATATTTCGATATTGAATATGATCTTCCCATGGGTAGGGTTTATTATAAAAGGATATTATAGGAAATCTTTAGATGTGGTTTATAAGGAAGAAAATTCCGAGAAAAGATACATGATTGTAAGCCTATTGAACAATAATAATAAAGAACTGATGCTCCCTAGAGAACCAACCATAGATGCCAAAACTCTCTTGCTTGGCCGTTTAAAGGGGGAAAGGAACCTCAATTCTAGTTCCAATATGTTATTTAATATTTTAATAAATGAATATATCTTCTTACAAAGTCCTAGATTAAATGAATTTTACAAATATGGATTTGTAATTTAATTATCAACAGGAAGAAAGGGAGCTAAATAAAACTTCTATAATATGTAGAAATTTAATATTTATTTCTGAAACTAATTTATTTTCCTCTAAAATCATCGGACTACCTGGGGGTCCAAATCCGCGGCCCTTGGTAAACAAGGCAGGCGCGCTATTAACTACACCAAGCCCGAGGGCATTTGTTCTCACACTCATACACACATTCACACAGTCTTCTCGGCAACTCAGGCCTTATAAGACTTTTGACGGTAACCGTTGTAATGAAAATATCTATTGGGGGTACAGGCATTTCTATTTAAGCCATCTGGTATCCAAATGGCTTAAATAAAATCATCGGACTGCCTGGGGTCCGAACCCGCGACGTTTGGTATAGGAGGTAGGCACGCTATTTACTACGCCAAAC